>OZ023170.1:8816899-8844399 GCA_963678695.2 Diplodus puntazzo | reverse complement strand
AAGGTTTTTTTTTTATATATATAAATGTAACATTTATAACGATACAATTTAGCTGTTCTGTGTCTCTTTCAGACTTGTAGACAGGTGGGGGACATTTAACATGTTAGGGCCCTGTCTTCGCTTAATTCGACCATGTATCCTATTTTAGTTTTGCTTCACCAATACAAACCTGCACCAGGCTACTACTGCCATCAAGGCTACTACTGCAATCTATTGGTCAAAAGACTGAAGTCTTTCAGAGTCGCATTTCCTTTAATAAAGTGGATCAACTTGAAAGACTTGTACTGTGACGCTAAGGGCGCAGGAGTCTTCTTACTGACAGGAAATGGAGTTGGTACAGCACCAGATCAGACTTGATTATATTTGTTGATAACATGCCAGAGGCTATGCTAACAGGTTATATGAGTAGGACAACATTCTTCACTTGACACAGGCTGGTACTGACGCTATGATGCAAGTGTTCAGGCTCAATACAAGAAGTAGCTTGACCTCAGTTTATATCAAATCTTTAGCTTCTACCAAGAACAACTGGCAGCTACGGTTTTGTTTCGAAATGGATCTGTGTAGAAATGCTGTTGTAAGCAATTAAAAAAAAAATCTAATCAGATCTGGAAAGTAAGGTAATTCTGTTTTAAAAAGAACAAAAAAAATTCAAAGGCACTGCACATGCTTCTACTGTTAGTATTGAATGAATATTGTATTGGCTTCCTAGCTATTTTAGATTTTTTGGATTATTTCATTCATTACCAATGTGCCATTGATAAATTATTTCAGTTTTTTGGGATTTTGTTGGGAGAGTTCTTTGTTTCAACCCCATGATCAACAAAATGTTTTTAATTTAGTTTGCTTAAATGTTTATTAAGCCTTTAATTTACACTTAGCATTTGTGGTTTTTTTTAAATATTTTTATTCACTGATTCTGTGAAATGAAGAGTTTTATGAGTTGTTGTATGAGTTGTCATGTACATGTACAGTAAATGGAGAACATTTGTGTTGTGATAACTGCTGTTTCAAATGAACCAAGGGCTGAGTCCTGCTAGTGTGGGGCAATAATAATTTTGGTGGGACTAAAACTTTAAAAGTAGCCTATTTTTTAGAAATACATGACTTATGCTGCCTTCACATCTTCTGGGACTTGTCTGCAGCTTTGGCGCACATGCATTCATATCTGGGTGAAAGGTTCACACTGCCTACAGAATAAGGCAGTGTGAACCAAAACAACACAAACACAGCAAGTAGTTCTTAGGGCAGCTATGAGTACTTGCTGCCAATCCCAAAGTTCAAAATCAGTTTAAGCTAATTAATATCTGAACAGTTTTTGGGAAGCTAATATTGACAATATTTCCTTCAGAATGTCAATGCAGCGTCAGTTGTGGAGATGAGGAGGTCAGGCTGCAAGTTGCAGTGATTTGACACTGGTACTCTTATGTTGTATTTCCAACCATGGTTCAGAAGATTTTAACTGTTGTAGTTTACTTCCTCTCTACTTTTTAAGTGTTTGCATAAAGAATGTAGATGAATGTTCAGTGATGAGATATGTCTAGTTCACAGGCCTAATTCAGCCTAATTACATTAATAATATTCAGCCTTAATGAGAATGAAACACAGTTTAAAAGATTCCTGTTGTGTTTACATCATATTGGATTGGCTAAATACCAGCTGCTGTCTGCCCCCTTGTGGTAATTTAAAGAACTGAACCAGAGTGATCTCGGTGGATGCCTTATCAAAGCACCAACAAGTCATATTGTGTTTTCTCTGATATGTGATGGCAGTATAAATACCTAGCATGACCCAGTTCATGCTGCACACTTGTGCTCAATACAAACAAATGCAGGCAGAAGACAGAACTACTGGACCAGAAAAGGGAATTCATGCTTATGCATGTTCAGACTGTATCTTTATAGATCTGACCATCAATAAATGGATGGTTCTAACAGGCGATGTGTTTGTGGTTACTGGAAATGGTCATTTGTATAAACATATTGACTGAGGTGACCTCACTAGAGCACTGCTCTATATTGTGAGTGCAGCTGGCTTAGCTTCATTTGACAGAAGCCTGAGCCTTGTTCTTCCAACATGGCTTTATTGGTCCGGCTAACATGCTCCTGTTTAACTCATCTAGCTGACCAGTTAAAGAGTAACAGTTTTCTTGTTTTGAAATACTTGCATAATGGATCATGATTTGCTATTATAAATACAACTCAATTCAAGCAAAAATGTGTTGTTTTAATCTGAATGTGTACGATGCAACATTTCATATATTTAAGTTTTTAAATGATGCCTCACAAATTGTCAGAATAATTTGACATTAAGTTTAAGAGGCATTTAACAATCATATGGGTGATATGTACTGCTTTGAGCTTTCCCTGTTGTTTCACACATGGTCAAGATGAACTTCTACGTTATTTGAATCCCTTCTCCTGGATATGTGTGCTTGTGCAAGCACGTAAGTTTATGTTTAAGTGGGTTTGGAGTACTGATATATGTCTGGTTTATTGATCACTAAAATCTGTCAATAGAAAGAAAAAGAAGAACCAAGTCAAGTCAATGGCAAACATGTAAGCCTGGATGAGTTAAACCAAACTTCGACTTACTTAGCAGCACAAGAGTTAGCAAGCCAGGCTCAGTTTTTCAAACTGTGAGGGATCCTGTTAGAAGAAGTGGCACTGACTTCTACTTCTTCATTTTCACTACTGTTTAATGCAGTTGTCATTTCTAAGATGTTGCTGCATGAGTGGCAGCCTGTTACAGCGGCTCTCGCTCACCTTTGAGCTTTTTCCTCTTTTTCTCACGAATTTCCCCATTTGCGGGACAAATAAAGGAATTCTGTGTTTCGCAAAGAACGACACAGAGCATTCAGATGGATTTATTTCCTGTATTATTTATTGAAAACCCAGCAGTTGTCAGTAATACCTGTTGTGCCTGTGCAGGCAAGGGAGTAAAGAGATGTGGTAAACTAAACTAGTTGTCATTCTGTTGTCAAGAAAATAAAAGGCAAAAGGACAAAGAGACAAAAAAACACTCTGATATGCTACAGAATGACATCTTGGTATTGTTTTCTCTTAACACTTGTTTTAAAAAATGTTACACAGATGCAGAGAAAAATAAGCATTGAGGAAGAAGAAGAGTGTGACAGCAGTTCAGAGGGAGATCAGAAAAAAATGAAAGACAGCTTTTTGGGTGTGTCTCTTAAAATAGTTGTGTTCCTCTGTTTTCTCCTCTGCCAAGTGTTGCTTTGACTTATTTTGTGTAGTGAAAAGCCAACAGGAGACAGTTATCTCTCTCCCGCTTGATCTCTGCATCTCTTCTTCCCTCCTTCCTTCTTCATCGTTTCTTTGGAGGTTGGGCTGTGCGGGGAGGCGTGACGGGCCGACCAGAGTTCATCCCTCCATACTGGTACTTGGCTTTCTTCTCAGATGGCTTCAGGATCTAGGGACACACACACAGGGAGGACAGAATTAGCTTTAAAATGACACAGTAATGACTTACTTTGTGTGTGTAATAAAGAGCTTGTTCATGCATCAATAATCCCAAATCAATATCTTTGTGTCAGCACCATACTTAACTCAATATAATGCTGGTTTAATTTTTTCACCTTCAAACTTCCACTTATTCAGTACTTGAGTAAAAGTTTTAAGTGGATACGCTGGGGGATGGGGAGTCAGTGAAGGCAGTGCGTGAGTGTGTGAGAAGATGAGCAGCAGAATTATGAATATATTGAGTGTTTTCCATGATGTTTAGATGTTATATTGTTTTAATTTCCCAGATGTGAACCATAATCTAGTAACACTGACATTTCAATATTAAATCAGCTTTGGAATGTTTTGCAGCTTTTTTCACATGTCTCTTCTTTCTGTACTATCTTCACAGTTGCAGGTAACGAGTAGACGACAATAATATAATTAGTTAAATTTTTGAGTGACTGAAACACGAGCAATGACATATAATTTTAAAGTCAAAAGTGAAAATCTACATAAAAAAAGTACTATTTCCAAAATTCACAACAGGTTTTATAAAACAAAAAAAAATCTTCAATCAATATTTGTTGGCCAATTAAAAAAACAATATTTTTATTGCAGTTGACTGTTAGACTTGCTGCACATAAAAGGAGATCCACAGCTGAGTTAACAGGGCAGTCTGGCAGCAATCTACAGCACCTTAAACCACAGTTATATAACCACAATAAGAAAGCAATCGATTTCAGCTCTGAAATTAAAATTCATGATGCATTTTTATAGATTAATTAATATGTAAAAATACTTTCAAAACATTACCTGCAAACATACATACTGGGCATCTGCTCCAAAATGTTTTCTCAAGCTTATGCTCACGCTTTTTTTTCCTTCACGTTAAAAAAAAAAAAAAAAAGTTCAAGTTCAAGTGGAGATATTCCACACGTGGAAAGCTTAATGAAAACAAGCTTCCATATTTTTTTAAGACTAATAATACTTAATATCATGCAGGATGTGGAGGAGGACCCAATGCTGTCCCTAGGATTCCTCTGAGGGACTCCTGAGGTGCTTTATAAATATAGGCCCTAGAACAGCATGAGCGTAACTCTGACTATAATTATCATAAGTAACCAAAGACTATGTAACACATGGCTGATGAGTTTCAGTGCATGATTACTTTCACAGAACTGTAACTTCATACCTGGAAGGAGCACATCAGGGTTTCATCCACGCTCATCATGCCGCCAGCGTTGTCGAACTCCCCACAGTAGTTGGGAGCTGAGAACAGTGTCACCAGCTGCCGCTTGGCAAAGAATTCATAACCATCTTCTACCACCTGGGGGGGTCAGAAACACAGGAAAGTCACATAGTGAGGAAGCGATACACTGACCTTACAGATAACATCATCCCATGAAGACTTCTTTACACAAATATGTCAACTTTTGATGGATGCTTTAAGGAAGCCTGACGATTAAATCCAGTTCAGGTGTTGTACCTGATGGGCTCTGCAGATGAGGTCCAGGTCGTGGCGGTTGAGGAACTTGCTGACCACATCAGCTCCAAAGGTGAAGGAGACGCCGCGGTCGTTTTCTCCCCAGCCCTGGACGTCTTTGTCTGGGTCCGACCACAGCAGGTCACAGAGGAGGCCTGGAAAAAAACACAGACACACAACGTTAACTCGATCTTAGGATCTACTTCATGCTATCCTGAGAGGAGATAAGACATGATTCATACATGTGTAACCTGCCAGCAGACACTCAAAGTTGTGTCATAGCAGGAATCCTGTCTTTCTCGAACACTTCATGTCCCATGTACATTACGTCAGCTATTAAAACACTGAAGCTGACCTATATATATACACACACATTCTTCACTTCCAGACAATCTGAAAGACCATAAGAGGATGTGAGAGACAGCAGCTGCCATGGTCTGAACACTGACTGCCTTATAAGGACAGGAACAACCAAGTTGAATGAAGAGGGGGCAAAGGCTCACTTCCACCGACTCACTATGACTTACAAACATCTTCAGTGAGGCAAAGAAATACAGTTACATCACAACATTATTTCACTATAAAAACTGAGTTTAAATCCAGCAAAAAATTTTTACTGAAGCAAAGTTTATCAAGTTGACAATCTAATCAACTAGATGAACAGACCAGGATGATGAACATGAGGTGACAGATGTTGACAGCTGACAGCCAGCAATTCCTCACTTCTTGTGTCCTTACCAGGTATATAACCAGAGAACATAACTCCAGACAATGTTCTGTCACTAGCTGAGATTGCATGGTATCTTTTAATAACCCCAGACTCATAAATAAACATCTGTCCTCCCACGTTATGTGAAGGCATGTCTCTGCCTGTACACCATCTCCTGGTCCCTCTAAATATCAGCAGATAAAATGAATTAAAGCTGCAAGCAGCAATGAACGGGCCCTCGCAGTCCACACGCGTCGGGGCATCCTGCCATCGGGGTGTGCCGCGTAGATGTATTCAGGGCAAGACCTTCTACATGTTTTTTTTTTTTTTTTAAATATTTTTTTGGCCTTTTATGGCTTTATTGATAGAACAGCTGAAGTTATGACAGGCAACAGGGAGAGAGAGAGGGGGAGTGACACGCAGCAAAGGGACCCAGGCCGGGAGTCGAATCTCGGTCCGCTGCAGAGCCTCGGCACATGGGACGCACGCCCTACCCACTGAGCTAAACGGCGCCCCAACCTACATGTTTGAGCAATTTGGAATAGATGAGGAAGTTGTAATGAGTTGATGGTTTTATGGCGAAGCATCAAAATGGACCGCGCCACCAGGCGTGACGTAGGTGAAAGCTTTTAATAAGTTTTGTCCACAGATGCTACTTGCAAAGTTTGTTGCAAATCGGTCAAATGGCCTAGGAGGAGTTCTAAAAAGTAAGTTTATCATTTTTTCACAGAGCCTTAGTGGCTTATGGGGAAGTAGTCACCTGAATTTCATGTCATTCGGACAGACCAATGTGGAGATATGCAACACTTTGTGTTTTTTGCAAAATGTACAGAAAGTTGTTATTTAATAACTTGAGTATTGTTTGGAATATCAAAATTGTTTTAATAAAGTTTTGTCAGGAGAGTCCACAGATGCTGTGTGCAAAGTTTGGTGGAAATCGGTGAAATTGCCTGGGAGGAGTTTGAAAAAGTAGGTTTGCGACATTTTGCGAATTTGCGGAAAAAAAAAGGTAGGCTGAAATGGGTGTGGCTTATATATCGAGATTCAGCACAATTCAGTGAACGCGTGGATATAAGGTTTTTGAATGTGCAACAAAGTATATGTGAGTTATAAGCCAAAATGCACTTTCCTCAATTATAGCGCCACCTAGTGGTGGAAATGGAGGACGACAATAGATTATGAAATTTTTCGGTGTGATGTATAGTCCAAGTTTGGTGAGTTTTGGGGCATGTTCAGGCAGTGAAAAATGCCATCATTTGGGACAAAAAAGTTGTAATTTGAAAAAACAATAGGGACCTCGCAGGTCTCGACCTGCTCCGGTCCTAATAAACAGTCTGATTTATATGCAGGACTCATAATATGTTGGCTTCTGTGTAAGCAACGTTTGAATGCAGCATGTTAAGGTGCAACTCATTTGAACTATTTAGCATACTGTTGAGTTGGTTGATTTCTAACATGCATCACGTTTTATAGGATGATCATTTGTTTTGTATGTAAAATATGAAACTGAAAAGTATCTAGTTAATGTAATGGAATAGAAGTGAATAATGGCATTAAATGGAAATGCTCAAATGCACAGGTGCCTCATAACTGCACTAAGTTACTGGCATTACTGTCCACGACTAAAGTGCAGGTGTGCCGAAAACTCTAAACCAACAAAGATAATATTCCTACATCGAGGTCTCCAGGACAAACATGAGAATCAACTGGTTGACTGTGTCCACGTCTGTTGACCCACCTGTGTCGGGCACATCTGTAGGTCTCATGATGCGCCTAATCTGCTCCATAGACTGCAGGTCTGGAGAGAGACCTGTGGGTGACACATAGCCAAAGACATTACAATTTGTAAATCTCCTCATAAATCTCCGTCGGTGCCTGTGCAGGTATTAACCCATATCAGGAAAGCTTTAAACTTGCTATGACCCATTTATTTCACATTGGATAAGTAAACAAAAAAATACTGAATGCTTATCAGGTTCATGGACTAGGGATGCACATTTTTTATTTTTTTTATGACCGATAACCGACGCTCAATAACCGATTAATAACCGTTATTACACGGCTCTTCTTAATGCTGCAGAAAGCTCCATTCACTTGAATGGAGTGGCCTTTTTGCCTCTGATTCGCGTATTTCGTATCACTCCGCGCTCTAAAATCTTTGCTCCGCAAGTAGTCCCGGTCACTTATCACCGCAGCGTCTTCGGTTGCTAAGAGACGTCAAAAGTATCGTGTGCGATCTCCTCAGACCGCCGCGCGTCACATCTTCTTCCTGCCATCATGGAGGGCAAAGTTTGCTGTGATGGTCCACCATCATCTGATCCTGGATGTTTGCTCCGCAAGTGGTACTGCATTGTACTGGTATTGCCTAAATATTTCAGTGCTGTACCGCATAGTTTGCAAATAACCTCATCTCCTTTTCGGTCGAAATTGTCCCACACAGAACTCCTTTTTGCTCGCTTAATTTTTGCTGTGAAGTGGGCTGTGGCGGAAAGCACGTAAAGGCACGTGTTGCACGTGTGGCACGCGTTGACAAGCTCCCATGAGTTGATTGACAAGTAGCTAAAAAAATTCAACCGATAGTATTAATTGGTCAAAGTTCCTGTTATCGGTTAACGGTTAAACGGTTAACCATGTGCATCCCTATCATCGACTGTCACTTTCATGCTTTGAGATCACCTATTGTGGAAGCAATGAGAGGTAAGCACAGCATGGAGTTTTGACAGTGAGCCCCAATGACAAAACAAGAGTGAAACATCAAGGATACAAACTTCAAACACAGAATTGCTGCAAATATCAAAACACAGATTCACATTTAAAAATCAGGTGGCCCCAGTGTGAAGTGCCAACCAAATACATGCTAAATGATCACCAGTCCGTCGGCATTAGTACCTCCATGACAGCAGAAGATTTTCTCGTCCACTATGGCAGCGATGGGCAGGCAGTTGAAGCAGTCGGTGAACGTCTTCCACAGCTTTATGTTGAATCTGCGTTTACCTGCAAAATCAACAAGGCAGTGAGTCAGCAGGCCTCATGGCAAAGGACCGCTGTCAAAATGATTATACAAGCTCATGGGGGACATGGTGGGATGGAAGACAAATCTGGAATTAAGTGTGCAGTCCTTCACTTCAGTCCACGTTACACTCAACACGTTTCAGTGAATTAACAATTTACCCACTTAATCATATACATATAATTTCCTGTCCCCAAAGTGGTCTTTGGTCACCTACCTCAGTTGTTACATCTTCCATATACATATATATCAAGCTGTCACTATGGACCAGACTGTGACTGCTGGCTGTTCGCTCTTGTTTTTCCGAGCTAAGAAACACTGCAAAGCATTACAAGTGGTCCAAAAAATGCTGCTGCTAAACTGTTGACCACGTCCTCTAAACCATCCTAAAATTGATTGCTCTCCCTAAGCCCTACATCACCAGCAGGTCTTTAAGGCCTCTGATCACGGTTTGGTGGGAGTTCCTCACAAAAACATGTTGGCTTCTCTAATGATTTGCCTTCTTTTAACAGGGTTTGTACACATTTTTCAAGGTCAAATTCAAGCACTTTTCAAGCACTCTTTCAAATTTTTCCAGCACCTTATCGCTGGGGTAAAATACATATCTACAGGAATATATATACTTTTTTCACGTTTTATCACAATTATGTACATTGTATTATGCTATAAACATCTAAAATTATGTTTCATAATTGCAAAAACTTTAGAAATTAAAGAACACAAACTTTTATCCAAAAAAAGGGAAGCCACTTGGCTTTCTTCAGGCACACTCGCACCGAGACAAAGAGAGACCTGAGAGCTCCCTGTAATTTTCTTTTTTGACATACATTTTTAAGTTTCAAAATGTGTCACCTATCTGTAAGAAGTCTTGGCTTGCCATCTAATCTTACTTTATTAGAAGTAAGTAATGAAAAGTGGAAACGAACATTCTCTTTTCACACTTAAAGCTCTTACAGATATCAGTGCCTGGTGTGACGTTACAGAGACAAACTGAACAGTCCCGTTTCTGACTCTGGCACTTTCAGCTCTGGTGTTAACCAGTGTGAGTGACTCGTCATGTTCTGTGCTGCAGAGCGCTGTTCACTTATTCATCAAAGTTTATTAATATTGAACGTGAACGTTAATTATTCTTTAGCGTGTTATGGTTTCCATATTAATCACATGCCTTAACATGTACGTTTTTTCTACAGTCTATGGTTAACACGTTAACTTTGACAACCCTACATTTTATATAATTTAGTCTATAAAGCCGCTAACTTAGCTAAGGTTAGCGGTTAGCATAAACAAAGTGTTAACGTGCAGTGTTGGCCTAAGTTACTCAGAAAGTCTTAACTTACATTCATGTGACTGGAGAGTGCAGACTCTCCCACTGCACAAATCTGCAAATCTTTTTTGCAGACCTTGCATGACGCCACTCTATGCTTCGGTCCGCGTCTTAACCATTGTTTGTAATTATCATTTTCAAGCCAACGCTCTTTAAAACGGCAGCCTCCCGGCATTTTGTCATCCCCTGCTGGGGGCAGGGGCGAGGTCACACAGACCGGCAGGTCGCAGAGAGGAGCAGAGAGGCTCAGCTGAGCCCAGGAGATAACATCTCCACATACTGATATTTCTCCTTGTAATAAGCAAACTATCTAGTCTGATCCCAATTTTGTAAAAGACACAGAGTTATAATGTCCAGCACTTTCAAGCACTTAAACTAAAATAAAATCCAAGCACTTTTCAGGCCTTGAAAACACAACATTGAAATTCAAGCATTTTCAAGGATTTCAAGCACCCGTACGAACCCTGTTTTAATGATTTAGCCACTTTAATAAGGTGTTTAAATACACCCTTCCTTGTTTAACACATTTTCTTGTATTCGGACTGCCTGGATTGCCTCAAGTTTTTTTTCCAGTTTTTATCTACACTGTATTACATAGAGGAAAAAATGTAGGGAAAATGTGGTCTCTTCAAATGTCTTGTCTGATCGATTCAAAGTAATATATTACAGAGAAAAGCAGCAAATTCTCAGATTTTAGAAGCTGGAGCTAGACAACTTTGGCATTTCTGTGTCTGTTACTCAAATATCTCTGTGGATCAGGATCAGACTGACCTGAGAGTTTCAACATGGCTGCTGCTTGGTTTAAGGGTGTGCCTGTTGGATTTGTTTGGACTGCAATGATACCGTTAATAAATTATTTCATAAATGCTTTACAAATTCCGCAAGCATTGTCCACCGGAGCCACCACAGTCACGTGTGCACCAGAGCAATCACTGCACACCGTAGCAACATGCGCACCAGGGCCAATCACTGCAGAGCTCAAACCCACAACACACCTTAAGAAACAAGCAGATTTATACCTGCTGCGGCGCAAGCCGGACCGGGATTTTGCCGGCGGTTCGGTCCCGTTCTGTGCATCTAAACTGACTGTTGTGGATTAATGAGACTAAACGAGTCCGGACCGAGTCTGTTCGGGTCTGAGGAGATCCGGAGATGCGCGGACAACAAAGTGGAATCGGAATATGTGGATGTTCGTGTGTAGCTAGCTGCTAGCCGCTAGCCAACCCACACGGCCCATCTCCCGAGTTGACGGACCGGACGCAGGCACTAGCATGTCCAAAACCGGACTTAGGGTAAATAATGTCCGCCACGCTTTTTCGCGAACATTGCTGTCACGTTTGCTTTGTGTCTGATGCAGGAAGAAACGGTAAAAAAGGGCTTTTGTCATGAAAGTTTCCAAGCAGCAAGCTTGGTTGTCGAGGAACAGGAAGTTGTAGGAGGGACGTCGGCGGATGAGTGACAGCAGCAGTGACGTGTTGGAGACAGCGACAGAGATAGCGAGTTTTGAGAGTTGAGAGATTTGTGACATTAGCGTGTTTGGAGTGTATAGTTAGTGTGTTATATAGTGTTTAGTGTGTAGTGGAGTCGTTTTTTTGTGTTGTGAGTCAAAACAATGAGATGCTGAATGTGGAGCAGGCAGTTCAGCTCTTCATTGAGCTGAGGAGCCTGAGGCATTGCCTGCATTTGAATGTAAATAGTTACATATAACTTTGTACATTTCAAAAACTTATGCACAAATTTAGCAAACAACAATTTGTATTTGCATTATAACTAACGCAATTGGTTCATTAAACATATTTGTTGTTTTCACAGTAAAAAGTCTAACTTTTTCCTACTCTGATTTTATGTTATTTAGTGATTTTAGGTCCATAGTGTTAATATAGTATGTCAAAATGAAAAAATAACTGTACAGTCACACGTGAGGTTGTGCTGAAAATAATGACACCAAGCAAGGCAAGGTAAATAGTTTTGAAGGTGAAATATAATGGTATAATCAAAAGTAGTCAAACAAGGCAAGGTAAATAGTTTTTAAGGTGAAATATAATGGTATAATCAAGAGTAGTCAAAAACAGCCTATTATATCCCTGACGTCCCACCTTCAAACACAACCTCATTTGGCCATCCATGAAAAAGCTACTGAACCTCCCACTTTTCTATGGGAATACATGCTTCCTACGGGCAATGCACTAGTTACTTTAAATCAATCAGACAAGACATTCGAAGAGATCACATTTTCCTTACATTTTTTCTTCTATGTAATACAGTGTAGATAAAAATTGGGGGAAAAAAATGGAGGCAATCCAGGCAGTCCAAATACAATAAAAAACATAGCCATGTGCAGTAATCGTGATGCATCGTCGAATCGAATCGTTGATAGGATAATGGTAATCGAATCGTGAGACCAGTGAAGATTCACACCCCTAATGATTTGGGGGGCTGACTCTGAATTTAAACTACCAAGTATATAAAGTTGCTCTAACTAGCCCTATGTTGAGCAGCTACATCACAAAAGGTTACTACTACTACTACTAAATATTACCATCTTTCCTCTTTGTTCAACATCCCCCTCCCCCCAAAAGAGTCTATCTGAACCTGCTTCCCTATTGCAACTACTCTTCTCGTAACATACGTTTGTGCCGAGTCATACAACTGAAAATGAAACACAGAAAAAATGAAACAGAGCACTCACACTCATCATAGAAGCCGTAGATGCGGTTGATGGAGGCACACTCGTGGTTGCCCCTGAGCAGGAAGAAGTTCTCAGGGTATTTGATCTTGTAGGCCAGCAGCAGGCAGATGGTCTCCAAAGACTGCTTCCCTCTGTCCACGTAGTCGCCCAGGAACAGATAGTTGGCCTCGGGGGGGAAGCCGCCATACTCAAAGAGCCTCAACAGGTCTGTGTACTGTCCATGGATATCACCTGGGAGGGAGAGGAAGCAGTGATGGGTCGAGGAAGGAGCAGTAGGAGATATTGAAGAGACACACTAAAGTTTAGGCCACGGGTCTCCAACTCAAATCAGCTCAGGAAATGGCCCGGGGGCCCGCAGTTTGGTTTAGAAGAACATGACCTAAGAGGAGGTTACTAACCACAGATTTTGAGTGGAGCCTCCAGCTCCAGAAGGATTGGCTGACTGAGGAAGATCTCTCGTGACTTGATGCAGAGGCCGCGCACCTCAGCCTCTGTCATCTGGACAATCTTCCCTGGCCGACATCCTCGCACTGGCGGAGGGAGAGGAGGAGGGAGCAAGGTTAAAGTATAACAGTGTGTGTTTCTGAGCATCATTAACAGTTATCCTGCCACTCAGGTATAAGATATTCTAGTAAGAGTTCTTTCCCACAGGAGGGAATTTTTTTTTTTAAATTTCATTTAAATTTTTTTTGAATGAAATTCAAACTAAATATGGGACATAGGGTTTATCATTTTATTAATAAGACTGATGATAAAGCCAGCAGCTTAATAAACTGTTTTGTGTGTCCTGCTACCAAAAGACTTCATGCAGGTGAGTAATGGGAGACAAAGGGTGAGTTATTATCCCTCAAGTCCCTCAAAAATGAAAGCCACCAAACTCTGCATCAATACGCCACACATACCTAAATCATTTTCAGCCATCTTTCCTGCATTAGGATGGCACATAAGTATTCATTGTTACTATGTATCCACAACATACTGGAGAGCAAAACACATTTCGGAATTCTGGTTGCTAATATGTTCCGAGTTTCCGTATCAACACCAAAGTGAAATTTGACCTTACTTTAAGGGGAACAAAAAGGCTTTTTCTTTAAAACTCTTTCTACTTTTTAACAATATTTGCAAAGTGTCAATGCAACATTTAATTATGTCTTAATATAAAAAAAACTCTACCACCTGAGCCCCGGTCGTTTTAGCTGAAAAAATAATCAGCAGATTAATCTGTGATGAACATAATGGTTAGTTGCGCCTCTAAATTTTGTTAAAAAAAAAAGAAAAAAAGAAAACAGCAGGGGAATGACAAATGATTGAGCATAATGAGGAACAGCTGAGCACTTTCAATTTCATTTTGATAGACAAATGAAAATGCTATGCTCATTTTAATATGAGCTTAACTACATAAACATACTGTATGCCGTACACTGTTCACCATGGATAGACCGATTATCAGCACCAATATTCTGCATTTTTCTGATTTTCAATATCAAAGGGTTTTTTTCAGTTGACAGTAAAAACATATAAACTGCACTATTATAGCTCTGATGCAATATCCTCTTTCCATCTAAAGTCACCACTCTGTGTGAATTGTCAATTCAATTCAATTCAAAAAACGTTATTTGTCCCTGGCAGGCACGTTCACAACACTATCTGATTGGTTTGTAAATAATGCAAGTAAAATACCACGACTGAATAATCTTAATCTGCAAAGTAACTAATAACTAACTAAATCTTACCAAGTGAAAGCAGATCATGCAATCCTGCTCTGACTAGCTCAACCACATAAATCTGCCTTTGTGATTTGAGGCAATATTTCCATGTTTTGCCACTGTGCTACATATTCCCCATGTACTCTGCAGAAACAACTCCACTCTTCTTCCTGCTCGGTAAACCACAGAAGTGGGCCAGAGCTGACTCAGACTGTTGCTGTCAGATGACACAGCGGCAACATGATGGAAAATCATCGCATGTGTCAAACACCACCTAACAGGTTAATCTAATGGACGGGGTCCGAGGAATCCTGTAGCTCTACTGCTTTTTTTTAAAAAGAGAAGTGAAGTGTGGAAAAGTCTTCCTCCTCTGTCAGAGATCTGTGGTTTGTGTCTCAGATTCCTGCAGGTGACTCCCGTCCGTGCCTCACAGCTCTGAAGGCATTTTACATCCAATTTGAAAGGACAACAGTGTGTGCAGCTGAGTGTGTGTACATGTGCAACATGACCCTTCTATTTCTGCCCAGAAATAAACACTCGCTCTGTCTGTCTCCTCAACTACAGCCAAACACAACCTGCAATCACACACGCCCCACCTGAAGGGTCAGAGCAGGGCTATATTTAGACTGAGCAGAAGTAGGACAAATAAAAAACATCCTGAACAGAACTTTTGAGATTTAATGCTGGACAACTACAATCCTTCTGTGATTTGGAAATATGAACACCTTGTCCTATTGGTCTCAATGCACAATACACAAGCAAGGAGTATCTGTGTGTCCACTGTCGAGAGAGAGATTTCACACCCTCCCTTTCAGCTCTGTGATGATGCGTTTGCAGGTCTGTGCTGGCTCAGCTGACAGGGAGGGAGGCCTGATATAGGACACAAACACACACACACACAGCAACCAACCCCACTTGCCTGGAAGGATCCCCTTTCATCAAACATTAGTGAAGTAAAGGCAGAGCAGGAAACACAAACAGTTCCATTTCTCTGTCTCCTTCTCTGTGCACGAAGGACACGCACGCACGCACACACACACACACACTCTCACACACACACACCTTGTGACCTTGACATCAGATCGTACCACAAGGGGTTTCAGGGGAGGTATCCCTGCATCCTTCCTGTGTCACCACTGCACTGCAGCTTCCTCTGTCTGAGTGACTGAGTGAGTGAGACAGAGAGACCCACATCTGATTACCATGGCAACCCAGCAAGACCAATTACCAGCTTGCAAGGTGTTGTAGAGCGGAGCTGCTGTATCCCAGGGGGGAAAGGAGCTGATTTGCAGATAAAGTGGCATCTCCGTCAACCCGCGCCCTGCATACTAACATGGAGTGCATCTGACAACAGTAAAGGAAAGCCCACAGCAGGGGTGCACGCAGCCACACACAGAAAATACTAGTGGTGCACCAACAATATCTGTACAATCAGACTGGCATGATCCAGCTTCGATAGAAACGTTCACAATATAAATTATTTGAAAATACAGTTCAGGATTGCGCACTCTAAAAACAAAATTTCCTCAGAGATTACTCATATGGTTTTGACACACAGTCGAGTTTTGACCCAAGAACAGTGAACTAGGAAGACATTTGGTAACAAGCCTGTTTCATGATGGTTTAAATAAGGTTCAGGCCAAAATCATAGTAAATCAGAACAATGAAACATTTTATATTACTATTAATAATGTCTTTCAACATTGAAATTAACATGGTACAGTTTACTGATAAATCACTCAACAGGAGTGACGGTAAACAGGTAGTGATTTGCCAGCTGCCGGGCAAATGTGAATATTTATTGTTTTTTGAGCATTAAACTGCAAGTTATTTAAATATGTTAGTTTGGGCTTTGGGAAAAAACTGTTTTGTTTGCTCAATGAACTGTACTCCAACTCTTATGAAAAAAATGGATCAGATATACTTCTAAATCACGCACCAAGGCATACCAACAACTAAAATCCATGTAAACACAAGCTGAAAGACTGACACAAAGACAATGACAAACAAACCGAACAGATGCGCAATGTTTATCTGTTACTTTCTAAGTGGCAGCAGTGACAATGAACCAGGTCCCTGGCTAAAACAGCTACAGAGCTTCACTTCATGACAGCCTCGCCTGGACTGGAAGAAACTCATGTCGCACTTGCTGGTTCCTACACAAGATCAGTCAAAATCTCTTCCTTGAGAAACCTCTCCGTGTTCAGATTCATCTCTCCTAATTTGGTCTGGTGCATGTGTCCATCTGCCTAAGCTTTTAAGTTTGGGTTTGGTCACACTCTGACCTCTTCAGCCTGAATGCTGAGCACTTTCTCTAGGTCGATCCAAAGATCACAGCATCACAGGCAACTGTTCTCCTAATCTCTCTTTCCCAGGCCTCCTGTTTTCTTCTCCATCTCCTCTTCATTCCACCTCTTATCCTCTTCATCTATTTATTGTTCAGTTGCATTTTTGGTTGAGGCTGAACTCCTGGGTCATCCTCTACCTTGCCAGTGAACTGTGCTGACATCAAGAGGACAGTTGTGCAACCCCCTCCCAGTGGTTTTTGCATTCCAGACAGCTCACAGATCCTTCAGACCTCAACAACTCTGACCGCCTGGGACTTTACTGCAGCCTGGGATACACACTAGTGAGAGCATCTGTAGTACAGTTTAATTTCTGAGTGTCCTGAAAATGAAATTAATGTTTAAGGTCTTGAAAAAAAAGTTCTGGATTGAAGTTGATCTACACAGAGATCAGATTAAAAGCATATAAAAAACAGGGAGAAGCAGGAAATCGTCACATTGTGCAAGATGTAATCACAGGCTTCTTTTTTTTTTTTTTAATTAAAACCGCATCTATACATAGTTGCAGATTTTCTATGAAATGACTGTTCCTCTTCTATTCCAGAGCAAGAAGTTTCCTTTAGAGCTGAAAAGATTAGCCATCCAGAACCAGCAAACACCTGCAGGCACACACCTGCATCAACTCCACATCGTCAAATCAGAGTCTGCACTGAGTTCTCCTCCCAATGGCTCTGGACTACCAACTTACTTTTTAACTTTTGGGATTAAAAAGTTGATTTACATTTGCTCCTGCTTATCAATCTGACAGCAGCAGCGATCCATGGAGATGACCGCCACTGTCAGGAAGAAGGAAAAAAAGAGAGAGAATCATAGTCCCTAGTGAGTACTGAGTTCACTGAGAGACTGAACAAATAAACACTGGCATGACTTGCGTGAATAAATACAAGTAGTTCCACGATAAGACCCACAGGAGTAACATGAGACAAAATAAATCCTTCAGTCTGAACACACCTTTAGAGGTGGGGAAATTACAATAACGAGAAATCGTAATTACTATGTATTATTCCGATAATAAAATTACAGCCGATAACCGAGGGATGTTTTCAAAACAACTGAAGTTTTTCAATGCATTTTACTGGAAAAATAAAGAAACATCTGAAGAGTCAGAACAGTTCTTTGTTTTTTTGGGAAATAGAGATATCAGGTAGATGGTTAGAGCTTTGGAGTATTAAATCATTCATCTTTACTCACTTAGCCTTTTTTCTACCCTCAGGTGCACATGAACTATATGTTTAGAACCTTTAATAAAATTAATGTAATAATTGATCTAAAAATGCTAATAAACAAATAAATACATCAGGAAAAAACTGTTGCTGTACCATGATTTTGCTATTCTTGTCCTTTTCTTAATTTTTTGTTACATAATACTCTTACTGTTATGTCAACAATATTCCTCTACTAAGCCTTTTCAGTATGACAGCATTACCACCCAACATTGCTCACTAACCTTTGTTACAGTGGTTGATCGTCTTAGGTACAAATAAGCCAGAGCTCCCTGAATTAAAGTGCAGCTGCCTACATTTGGCACATTCATTCACTAAATATTTGGGTACTGCCTAACCCAACCCGCTGCACGTTGAATCACATCAGAGGTGTTACAACATACCACCTCATACTCTGAACACAATCAAACTGAGTACTTAACAACTTTTAAGAAAAGAAGACAACATCAGAGACTTTTTTAATTCTTTGTGGGTAGTTTAACCCTAATCAATGTAAAAGAGCTTCGGAAACTTTCCATCCACATAATAACTATGTGTATTCCTAGACATGTATAAAGAAATGTAGAGGTTTTTAACACAAATGGGAAATCTTAAGGCACAGGAGGCTAGTTGTCTAACAGAAGGAGTTTGGTTTTCAGTCATCATTCCCTCTGCTTCACTGGTTGCAAACTACTTGCGAAGGGCCAAGAAAGTCAACTGTTTTTCCATTCATTTAAAAGAGCAGAGTTGACTTGAACAAACCCAAAGAGAGAGAGTGAAAGATAAGTGAACTACAGACAGATTGCTTCTTGAAGGCATTACCATATATGGGCGCCACTGTATGGAGGACAGAGGATGTAGCCTAGTCAGTCAGGCCAAAGAGGGAGTGCTTGAAGGCTCTGTTGTTTTATGGGATAGAAAGAGAACAAGACTAGCCAGGCACAGGCCAGGGCTCCCTCAGTCAGCGAGTGAAGGTCCACCACAATGTAATGGCTGTCAGCTGCACTGGCAAAGAGCTGTGTAAGCCTATTCACATCAACAAGAAAACACACAGCAACGTCAGCGCAATATCGGGAGCTTAAAAATAGGGCTGACCCCTATAAGTCAATTATTCAGTCTGGTCCCGCAGTTATTGCTACTTTATTATTTTGTTTTTCTTTGAGGTATCTTGTTGACTATTTGCTGCAGTTTGTTTCATATTAGAGCTGGTCAATGCCTACCTAATTCACGAAAGACAATGTTGTAAGGCAGGAGTTACTCAATAGCAAACCACTGTAGACACTGCTGTTTCCCACTGTTGTTTTGATGGCAACCTCCAAGTATCTCACCAAGCAAACAAAACTGTCCACAGTCGCAAACAGCATCCATCTCTGTGCCAGTATAAAACGTGGCTTCTTCTCTGCACTTTTTGTCCTTGACTGAGCTGTGTTCAGCCTCGGAAGCTTGAAACAGCTTAGTACCAATAGGTTTTGGTACCGATATAAAAATGGTAGATGGTACAACGTACCAAGTTTGATTCTAGCCTGGAATGAATCTCCATGATTTCATCCGTCAAATTAGGGGTCGGCAATCTGAAGATTTTAGATAATGATCTAAGCGTCAAATATCCTACTTTTCAGGCAAATTGTAGAGAATGTGGTGTTAAATGCTTGCTTGTGTCTGTCTCCAAACTTCACACGTCTAATGATCCTACGATGCTACGTAAACATACTTATAGAGTGATATAGCCAACTAGACAGCTATGATGACTGGATGAGTAACTTCATCTGACTCCTTGAGTGAGGTAAACAAAACACCATGACAAATCCAGGCTGAGGAGAAAAACCTTTCTTTACTTTAATGTTGTGTTTTAATGGTGCAAATAGAGAAGACCATTTAGGTCATTTCAAATCTGGCTATAGTCTACATGGCCTTTTCAAAACTGTCAAACTAGACTGCAATTAAGATTGTAGATGGTGACTGTATTACATTTGATTAGGATGTTATTTTGGGGCCATATCACCAAGATAACAAACAATGCCAGTTTATAAAACATTTCAGTCCGAACCAAAAAGTACCTGAATTTATTGAATTATATATCCTCTCGGAAGAGGCACAACAGGCTGTAAACACACCACCAACATAATATCTAGCGCCTGAAAGTTTTTGTGGTGAACATGTTGGCAAACAGTTGTCCATTTACACATCCAGCACACGCAGAGAAACATTTATTTGGAGTACTCTTCCTGATCTTATATGGACTCTCTCCATATCATGATTTTTCTTTTGCTCTAATTGCCAAGCAAAGACACACAAAAGAACTTCTAATGGGTCAAGCAGAGCCATGAATCTTAAGCAGGTATGACTGTGCATGTTTTAGTCACTGCTGCACCACCGAAGGGCCAATAAAGATGCCTTGTCAGACCTTTTCTGGCACTCTGACTCCATTCTCTAATCTTTCCTACAAGGCACGAGGCCAGCAGCGCCCCTCCACTCCTCCATCTAACCCTCTCCCACACAGTGGCGATGGAAAACAGTGACCCTTCAGTGAACAAGAAACACAAAGTAACTCTGGCGCGGAGAGCGGGAGAATCTTAAGGCAGAAATCCCGACTGCGATGGCATTTCTGTGCAGGCTTTGCATTTTCGGAGGATGTTTTGTTCGCCAGGGGTGAATGGCTCTCTTTGTGGGGCAAAAGAAAGGATGAAATTGAGAGGAGAGACTGGAGGAGAAATAAACAGGAGGCATGGGTACAGGCACAGAAAGTGGGAGAGATGGAGAGGAGAGGAAAACGAGAGAAATGTAGGGAGAAAGTGAAGCTTGAGTGGCGGAGACAAAGACGGCGAGGGAGTGAATAGAAGGGGAGGGGAGGGAGGGTTTATTGGAAGCCTAGCTGGGCAGCTGAAAGGCCTGGGTGAGCTCTGCACCACATTTGGTGCCAGGGGGTGAACACTCCCCGCCGCACAGGCTCCACCATTGTTCTTTCCATAACAGAGTGCCACGCCAGCAGCCTCAACACCACGCAACACAGCAGCAGTCCTCCACGTCCGATGAAAACAAGAAGGGTGACAGCATGCATTCTGAAAGACCACAACAAAAGGCCTAAAAGTGCATTATATACTGCTGTATATTATTAATCAATCCAGTATAAAGTTACTGTAGTTTAACACTTTTAGTTCTACAGAGGACATACTACATGTCACAGGGCAGAAAAGACTTCTTCAGGTGACATTACAGGCCAGACAATGTTGAGAAATCCTGACAAACCAAAGGCTAATTTTGTAGAGAGTTTGTGTTATTAACAAATACTGACTGTAAAAAAACTGACACAAGGTAGAATACTTGACACAAGGTAGAATGCTCTGAGTACAGGGAGTGCTGAAGCAAGTAGGGAGAAAGAATTGACCCGATGGTCATGCGCATTCATTAGATTTTGTGGGCTTGGAAATATCTTGGCAAGCACCATCCTTTGGTTTAAAAGTTGAATTTTGTTCAGGACTTTTACATGTGATGTGATAGTGGGGCTTTCACACCCCACACCAGTGCAACTGGGTGGCTGGTTTAAAAGTGACGGTGAAAGTTTAAAGTTAAACATTATTATACTTAATACTGCAATAAAATGCACCTTTGCTTAGTTAAACACGCTCAGGGGTTTTACTGCTACAGCCTTATATGGTCTGGTATGACCAGTATCTTATGATGGCTAGCATTGGCATTAGCATTGACAAAACTTTACTGCTGTATAAAACACAAAAAATTAAACATGTACTATTTTCGTGACTTCATGACCTTTCTTCACCTGTGATACTTTAGCATTTATCAATGATAAATTACAGAATAATGTCAAACACTGTTCTGCAATTGCCACTCCTGGCTGTGGTAGCTGCTTTTCAGCAAAGTTACATATAACTTGTTGAATTTAGATGATTTAATACCTATAAAAAATAATTTGTTGAGAAAACACTGAATTCCCCCATGTTAGAGGTTAGTTTCAAATAGGGATGTAACGGTATGAAAATTTCACACCGCTGTAATAGTGACCAAAATTATCCCGGTTATCGGTATACCGCGGAATTTTTAAAATGTCTTCAAAATGTTGAAAAAACACTGATACACTGATAAATTTAAATAATTTCACCAAGATTTATATTCAAATAGATTTATTATATATTCAAATAGTCCAAATCCAAAACTTTAACAAAACACTGCAAAATCAACATTAAATAAGTATAAAAGAATGTATCAGAACTGTGCAAAATAAACCTTAAATACAGTAGAATGAGATGTACTGGCAGCAGCACTTGATTGGTCAGCAGAACCTCTCTGTGAAAAAAATGCAAAGAACATGTCATTATTAATTATTACTGTCATTGTTAGTTAATACTAAGGGTGCAACCAACAGATCACAAAACTCACAATTTAGATCATATCACTTTTGTGAGAAGCAGGTTGGATTATTTTTTAGATCAAAACAAAAAGGATTATTGTTAAATGAATTATGAATACTCTATTTTGGCTCTTATCTCTATCTAGACACTTGTTATATTCACAATTTTATATAATTCTTTATATATAGTCTATTCTACAAATAATCCACACGTATTATACATTTCTGATATTACTTATATATATTGGCTGTCTGTCTCTCTGTCTGCTTGCTCGTCTGTTGTCAATGGACTCAGTCAATCTGATTGGTCAGATGGCTGCTGAGCCACAGGTTGACGCTGCTCCGGTGAACAGAGCTCAGATGAAAGTCAGTCACCTCAGTCAGTTTGCGATCACTAACTCAGTCCACCCAGTACGTGTTTGTCTCAAATCCTCCTCACTGCAGCTCTGTATCAGTACTTGGGGAATTATTAGGTCGACTTTCAAAAGTTAAATCGTTAAATTAATAAGCGGTTCAGATAACGTGCCAAATCACGTATCAACTTCGTTCAGTTATACCGCTATCTGGTCAGTTTACGTTAGTGACAACAGCACATTGTCACTAATTGTTGACAAAGGCAGAGAAAACTCGTCATACACATACATCATGCACCCGATCTTAAGGTTAGCTTACCTACCATTTGCTGAACAGTTAAGGGAGATGGTCGCGTGAATTGGATGTGTTGCAGCCCATCGCAACAACTTTCTTCTTGCAGCTCCAGCAGAGAGGGCTGCCATCCTCGACCAGCTGTCCCTAAGCATTCTTATAATAACCAAAATATGCCCAGACTTCAGATTTGGTTCTCTTTGAAGGCAGAAAAATGCCTTTAGGGCCGCTACTGTCACATCATCCGTCCGCCATGTCTTCTTCACTACATAACAAGCGCACATTGCGCGCTGCGCATGTGTAGGGAGCCTTAGGAAGTATCTCGTGAGTTTTCCACACGTGGTTATCGACTATGGTGGTTACAATGGTGATTAAATCTGCAAGCAGAAATGAACGGGCCCCCGCAGTCCACGCGTGTCGGGGGAATGCTGCCGTTGGGGCTTGTTCATGCAACACCTTCCGTTGAGGAAGTAATTGGTGGCCTGCTCCCGCCGGTATTAAATAATGCATGCTGAAGTCAGAAAAACTCCCTGTAGTCTACATACGGAACAAATAATGACAGGACTACACTGTGTGACCCTACAGACTCTTAAACAGAGGTTTGTATCCATTAGCAAGGCAGCACTGCCCTGGTGGAGAAAGCCTGAATTTACAACCAAAAGCGAAGATATTGAAGTAGTTCTTTAGTCATTTAGCAATAAAAGTGCCACCTCTTGGCCAATTTGGACTGAATTTTGCACAAACCCTTATCTTTCCATGGAACACATTTAGCAAAAGTTTTGTGGTAATGGGACTGTATTTGGTAAAGATATACAAGACTGTCTGTTTTGACCACAAAGTGCAGGAAATTGTTGTTTCATATTTTGGGCGTGTTTCAGACTATCACAATTCTTTTGATAAGTTTTTGTCACGAGGGTCCACAGATGCGACATGCAAAGTTTGGTGCAAATCGGTCAAATTGTCTCGCAGAAGTTCGAAAAAAGTATGTTTTTCATTGTTGAGTTTGCAAATGTACTGTGAAACTGGGCGTGGCCTACATTGAATGTCATTTGGACACACCAATGAGGAGATATGCAAAACTTCCTGTTTGGAACAAAATCTGCAGGAAGTTGTTATTTAATAACTTGAGTATTATGTGGAATACTAAAATTATTTTAATAACTTTTGCAAAGGTTGGTGCAAATCGGTGAAATTGCCCGGGAGGAGTTCGAAAAAGTAGGTTAGCGACATTTCGCGAATTAGGGATTAAAAAACGGTAGGCGGAAATGGGTGTGGCCTCACAAGGTTCAGCACAATTCGGGGAACGCGTGGATATTAGGTTTTTGAATGTGCGACAATGTGAGTTATAAGCCAAAATGCACTGTCCTTGATTATAGCGCCACTTAGTGGTGGAAATTCAGAACGACAAAAGATTCTGAAATTTTTCGCCAGGTGTGACGTATATTCCAAGTTTGGTGAGTTTTGGGGTATATTCAGGCAGTGAAAAATACAATCATTTGGGACAAAAATGAAATCATCATTTGAAAAACAATAGGGACCTTGCAGGTTTCCCTGCTCAGGCCCTAATTAAAACTTAAACGGCAACCTTCACCGTTGGGAACTTTACCGTGGTTTACCGTGACACCGGTAACCGCTACATCCCTAGTTTCACAAATAGGTGTGTTTGCACTTACATTTGCCCCAACCTGAACCAATTACACAATGTCTGCAGAGCAAAGATAATAACTTGTTGATTCTCATATCCAATTCGCTCAAAAGAGATGCTTTGGGTTGACGATTCATGACACTACCGGTCTCTAATAAATTGTTTTTAAGCTCAATAAACAGAGATAACAATTTCCCAGAATTTCTCCTGTTTGTCAGGTACGTTGAAATCTTCAAGACAGGGCAACTGTCACTTTTTTTTCCATAGCTAGACCAAGCTAGTCAGTGGAAGAGCCTCTAATAATGTAATTTAAAAAACTGTCCAGAGCATTGTGGTTCCCCTGTATCTTAGGCCATGTCCACACGTACCAAAGCAATCTTTTTTTCCCCCGTCATCCTTGGCATCGTTTCAAGAATATTTGCGTCCAAACGGATCCACTGTAAACGACTCAAAACGCTGTAGTTCATATTCCAGGCCTATAGGTGGCGCTTGAAATTCACCAAAAAAAGAGAACAAGAGACGGAGCATGCGCATAAAGCTTGCAGACAGACATTAGAAGGAGAAACCGAACTCAACAAGAAGAAGACGAAAATGGCTAGTCGGTTGTCCATAATCCTTTTTCGCTCAGTGTAGTGGCAGAGCAGCATAATAATTTGCCCTAGTAACCCTAATAGGCTCAATATCTTCTGCAGCACGAACACAAGCATGTAGTCCGCCATTGTTGTTGTTGTTGTTGTTATGAGATGGCGCGGGGTTAAGAGGTAGAAGGCTAGAGGTCGAGGGGTGGGGCGATTGCGTCATCGATACGCAAAGTATGCGGATTCGCTGTCCACGCAAGAACGCAACTGCAGCGTTTTTGAATTTTTCCACCCTGAGACCAGGTTTCAAAAAAGTGCGTTTATAGGCACAGTGTTCACAGGATCCATGTGGCCGATCGGTCAAAACGATGCAAAACATGTGCTTTTACACACAAATCGTTTCCATGTGGATGGCCCCTTAGAGTGACATGGGAAAAAAAGTGGTGAAATTGATAAAAAACTGTCAATAATCTGCTAAACTAAAGCTGGGTGAAATTGTTTATTTGGAAACACTATTAATCAAACATGGTGACCACTTTGCATCACACAAATGTGCCTATTATAGGACTTGAGGCCTGCTGCAATGTTCACATCATATACAGCAATAACAACAAAATGGCTCCGAAATGCAACTTTTCATCTTGCCTCCTCCCTCTTGCTGGCTGATGTATGGGGCCATGGTGTTAATTGTGCCACATAAAACCTACAGGCCACCTGTGCCAGCAGGCCAGACAGAGGGCCTGTTGTCGCTAAAGCCTGGACCAGTGTGGGCTTAGCATGGGCATGCTAGGAGTGCTGGGGTCTGTAACAGTCGTTTTGCTGGATCACATAGATACAGAGCAACAATAGTAAAAACTAATGAGAAGGAGAAGGAGGGCTCTGTTATGGAGAACTCAACTAACAAACAGGAAACATACGGCTGGTACATGAAAGTGTGCATAAACATGCAGGGAAGAAGATGTGCAGTCTTGCTGGGGCATGCTGCTGCCGTTGACAACTGAATCATGTCTATGAATGCTGGAAAAAAGTGTGATATCAGCTCAAACATGCTGTGACCAACTGTGGATGACCCTGCTGTAAAATCTTAAACATGACTGACTGAGCTCAACAGGGTCAACTAATATTTTGTATTGTGGCTGTGATTTTTTCCTCACTGCAATGACAGGACCACACACCCTGCATATTACACCCCTAGCCATCAGTTGTGTTTTGAATACCATTGTCAGGCTTGAAAACGGGTCAGGGGTGAAAAAGGTGAGAAAGATACGACCCCTCTACATTCTTCTCTACATTTTGTGCACACAACACATCAGCTTTCCACATACTGGTTATGTGTTGTAGATGGTAAAAAGCAATCAAACTGATCGTGTATGCCTATAGAGAATCAGGGGACAATAATTGCTGTTTTTTTAATGCTTTAAGAGTTACAGGTGTTCTTGTTTACTTGCACTTTTAATTATTTGGTTACAAAAGCAGTCTTGGGTTATTATCAAAACTTGTGTAGGAAAAGATCTGTCACCACATTGTTATATCAAATCCTCAAAATAATTATGCACCAGAAAAAGATTCACAAAGTAAAAATAACAATAGTTGACTGAAAACTGATAAACGTTTGGTAATCAGACAATAAACAGGGCGCTATGGGAAAAAGGTGTCAGTATAAAACCCCCTCAACAAAAATTATTATGACTTCGGTGATCCCCTTACTTTCCATCTAGGGTATTCGCTGCTTTAGCTCAAACCAAAGCTGCCCGCATGTCTTTCGATTAGAGATGCAACGATTAATTGGTTAATCAATTAGATGTCCGCAATTTAATCGCCTACTATTTTGATAACTAGTTAATCAGTTTAAGTATTTTAAGAAAAAAGTCAAAATTCTCTAATATCAGCTTCTTAAATGTTAAAATGAATGTTGGTTGTGGTCAAAAGAAAACATTTGAGGATCTGGGCTTTGGGAAACATCAATGTTTTTCACTATTTCATTGACAAATTTTCTCAATTAATTGAGAAAATAATCACCAGATCAATTGACGGGGACAATCGTTAGTTGCAGCCCTACTTTGGATTCTTAGCCTTGTAGAAAGTGGCAATATGATGGGGGTTTCCCATAAACTCAGTTGTCTTCTATAGAAGACAACGAATGTTGTCTATTTGGTCAAAAGTTTTCTTTAGCCTTCACAACATAAACATATTGGCTGGAATTTCAGGAATGTGATGTTTTGTAGTTATGATTTGGGATTAAAATGCTGCTGCATATTATCAGTAGTGTGTCCCCCACATGCATTCTGCGGCAGCGCGACGCAACAGTCAGTCCATCACTTCATCCACGGACGTCAA